>CM053996.1:0-29662 GCA_028641955.1 Protonibea diacanthus
ATATTATATTATATTATATTATAAAATATAGGGTGGTGCTAGAGGAGTCATTAAAATCAGCATTCTTTGGGGAATATGAATGTCAGCAAATGTAATGGCAGGGTTCATCCAGAAAATGTCATGGTAAATCTTCTCATTAGATATTCATTGTCTATCTGACTGTTTGAACAATAAAGTCTATAAACTAGTAAAATGAGACCATGGGGTGTTCGGGATGAAACACTGAGCAAGATGAATTTATCTCTATCTCTCTGCTCAGGATGGCCTTAGCATGTCATCGAGCCACCCTTTAAGAAGCGCCCACAAAATCCTGGACAAAAAATGTTTGAAACTCCAAATTTCAGTCATATATCGTTCAAAGTCTTTTTACATATTTTCAGCAACTATATTACAACATATTTAATGTATTTTGAAAGCCTCGCCTTTACACAGACTTTGACAGAAAAGAAAAACTATGAAAATGACACTAAAGATGTAATAAATGGAAAATAAAAGTCGGCGGACCTGCATAGGCTCAGTAAAGCTTTGAGCTAAACTAACATTGAGCATGCTAATGTGCTCATGTTTATCAAGCTAAAGTTCTGTTTGGTTCAGTTTTTTAGCATGTTTGACAGAAAGTGCAGCTCAGGATTGTGGGAATGTCATTGGTTTTATAGGTATTTGCTCATAATTCAAAGAATTGGACAAATTGAAATTTTGATGTGCTGATGGTGCTAGATGTATTTAAACCATAAATGTCAACCTCATGGTGCTACAAGATGAAAAGTCAAAAGAACACCAGTCTGTGGGACACATTGGCTGGGGACCATGCATATCTTTACTGAAATGAATTTCATCAATACGTCCAATAGTTGAGATCTTTCCGACCAAAGTGATCGATCAAATGAGCTACATTAACACCATGCTGCTAGCATCGCTAAAATGTACTTGCCGTGTTTTTATTTACAATATACACTCTTTGAATACCTGTATTATGTTTGCCTGCCTGTTTTCTAATTTTATACTGTATGTAAGGTTTGAACTGTGTTAATTGAATCCTATTTTGCTTCAGTGTGACATTTACACAGAGAAATCAAACCGCCCTCAGTTGATGGCTTTCAGTCGGTGTGAATACTCGGAGGAAAGATTTGCTGCCTTTTGCGAGCTCAATCATCTCAGGAATGTCCAACAGGAACCAGAGGACCAGGGATCCCCTTCACCTCTCCTCCACTGTCACCCAGCCCACAAAGACCTGTGCAGGTCCCTGTCCGTCCATCCAGCCCTCCATCCTCTCATACGTCATCCATCCATCCATCTACCTGTCAGGCTGTGGCGGGACCCAGCGCGGCCAACAGACGTGAGCTGCCGTCAGGTTGAGTCTTCTCTTACGAGGGCCCTTCTTAGAGCTGTCTGAGGGCCCTGTCGGAGCCTGGAGTGCCGCGCCAACTCAATCTTAGTAGTGGACAAAGTGAAGAGAGTGGGAGCCGTCCCATCAGTCTCCATTATGGGACAGCGTTGTTGCTCCGCTGTCATGTTCCTGTGGTACTCCAAGGGAGATGCTGTCTCATACATCATCAGGGAACAAAGGGCCTGGCCTGGGGGTTGGAGAGAGGAGGTGGGTCCTTCCTGCCCCTGAGACACACACACACCAACCCCCTCCTCTAGGTCCAAAATCATCAACTCTACTTTTAAAACAGATCAGTGTGTGTTAAAGGATTTTAATGGAAGGCTACACAGAGAATTCAAACTGCATGTACTGTAATGGGAATATGAGCTACATTTCGTGGGGATGAGGCTGAGTTATGTTTTGGGACATCTTACTGTAAGATGTATCAGTGAGTATTTGAGTGAGTAATCTCTATTTTCAGTCTTAACTCTTTAACCAGGAGCTATATGTTGAATGTTCATAGAGTGGTAAGGACTATGTACCTCTGATAGCTTTAAAACACCCCAGAACACAAGGATAACCTGATCGATGTGTCAGTGACAAATCTTCTACAGATCCAGTTTTCAAAAGGTTAGATCATCCTGCAGTCTGTTAAACTACAAACACCTGGCCAGATGTGTTCAGCAGTGACACTCAGTGATTTAAACAGACAGTGTTTAAACTGTGTAGTAGACCTCTGACTGATCAGCTGTGCATATCAGTGGAGGCCAAAAACTTTGACATACACTCAGGAGCCCTGCGTGCAGCTGTCGTGTTCACTGTTGCTGGTTAACATGTAAAGCAACATGAAGCATGAGTTCAGTGAATATCCAGTGTGCTTTGGAGTTTCTCTTCTTTCTTTTGGCCTTTGGAGGCATTCCATTATTGATCATTTCAAATATCTGGAGGGCAAAGTTTCATTTTTCACATAATGGGTTGGCAGCTATGAGCACTTGCTCTACTATCTAAATACCAATATTTCCACTGCAAACTGATAAAGAAAAGAAAGTTCTCTATCATTTCATGCACAAACATCTCATACTCAAAAATGTGCAAGAGGTCAAGGGTCTCGGACTTTGTGTGTGAAGCACTGCAGATGTGTTATTTGTATGTAATTTAGCAGGAAAAAGAGACGAAGAGAAGAGCCGCTGCCTGTTGAATGTGACCAGCAGAACATTAGCATAGCAATAGGTAGCTCTGCTGTCACTACAGTAGCTCTCATCAGCCCTCCCCCATCGACAGCTGACAATAAAAAAGTCCAGTAAAGTTGTCACCAGCAAGTATTTGAAGAAATGTCTATGATGGATATCATATTTCACAACCAATGGCATTGAGGTCCTATCGTCTAATACGAAAACAAGATCTCCTGTATCTTTTTCAGTCCACTGGATTAGAGTTGAATCTGAATCTGGCGGTTATTGGTCTAAACCATGAGAGAGACAAGGTTTCACCCAGATATTTTCTAACCTGATACCACATTCATATTTTTAACTATGGGACTTTTTTTGTTTCCCTGTTAACAGTTTAAACTTTTGCAGAGAATAAATATTAAGGCAGAGGCAGTGTGACTCAGCAATTTTCAATATTCATCCATGTGAAAAATGAAACATCATTGTTCTGAGTCGGGCTGCCTAATAATACCAAAGTAGAGTGGGACAGTTAAAGGACCAGGCTGAGGGATTTAGCAACATTTGGTGGAATTGCTGATTGTGACCCTCTTGTGTCACCCTCTCCTTCCTAGTGAACAGGAGAAAATACAGTAGCTTGGAAAAACAGAAAGTGTACGACAGGCTCTATCATTTAGTTTGTCTCTTCTGAGCGACTGTAGAAACAAGATTCAACATGGCAGACTCTGTGGAAGTAGACCTGCAGCGCCTGCAGTCTCATCCTGAGGTAACAAAAAACAAGTACTACTTGTAAGTTAAGTACTACTCTGTCATAAGGTAGGTACAGGAGTGTCTAATGTAGCCTGTGGTGTCTTGTAGAAAGGTAGCAGAGCTCAAGCAAGTAAAGCAACTAACTTTTTAGCAACTAAAATAAGTATCATCTTATCCTATCTTATCTTACCTTAAGCCTTTAAATGAAAAATATGGGCTCAGTGAAGTTGGAGAAAAGTCAGATTATAAGACCTGTGTAGCACACTACTCATATTTAGTCTCAAGGCTACATTAGCCATTACTAGCATAAAACGCAAATCTTTGGGTAATTTAAGCACCAGGTTATAAGTGCAATATTTAATCACTGTGAATACTCTGTATGTGTGTGAGAAATACTGTATGTGCGCATTCAAAAACAGTGGTTTACAATACTGCAAAGAACTGCAGACAAACAGCACACACCACCAGGAGACACAGCAGAGTCAGACAGTTTACACAGAGGTAATAGTTTCTATCAGAGCAGCAACAGCAGTGACAGATGGGCCGGTTCTGCCCCATCGTTTTACACTTTACTCTTGCTCCTCTGAGCGCTGATTTATAGAGATGCAGTTGATTTTATCATCAGCTTTGGGTGTGTAAATGGGTTTCCACAAACCAGTGTTTCCCTCAGGAGTGTGTGTCAACAGAAACACAACGAGAACCATTTTACAGGTCAAACAAGTGGAATGAACTTTTGTGTCATTAGCACCTGATTTAGGGTGCGTTCAGACAAATAACAACATTCATTTCAATAAGGCAAGTTGGTGGGCGTGCTGCCAAAGATGCAGAAAAACACAGGATGGTCTGACCAAAAACGCTGATCGTCACTCGACCTTAACTGCAGCAAAGTCACATTATCCAGCACTGGAATGAGCAATAAAATATCCCAGGTACGACACCATACAGCAACATCTACACAGAGCCTTCAGCCTACAGCCCTCTTACTAATGTTACTGTGTAGTGCTGGTGGACTGGTTGAACATTTACTGTTTGAGAAAAGACAAGGCGTGAGTCTGCATGTTCCAAACTATACCTCCAGGTCAGACTGTATCATGGTCACACACACACCCAAGTAAGAGTGTGTGTGCATGCGTGCGTGCATGTGTGTGTGTGTGTGTGTGTAGCCTGCCTGTCATCATTCCTAATCCAGAGATCTCAGCTGGGTGGTCAGGCTCTGCAACCCAACCATGAAAGACACAGGGAACACACAGTACGTGTGTGTGTGTGTGTGTGAAAGTGAGAGAGTGATAAATGAGATAGTAAAAGATGAGCCAACTTGGTGCAGTAAAACACACAGCGTGGCTGGATATGATGGGACCAGTTTAAACAGAGCACATCTGCAGCATCAATTTCTGTCAAAAGTCCATTGCATGACATCCATATTTTCCCGTCAGCATACATCGGATCTTTAACTCTTTAAGTCTAATCTAATCAGTTCACATATTCACACTTGGAAGCTTCCTATTACATCCACATTTGACCTGCTGGAGCAGGTGGGAATTTAGAGCCTTGCTCAAGGGCACATCAGTGCTGGTGATCAGGTAGAGGTGTTGCTCCTTCACTTTCCTCACACAGATTTAGGTTACGGTCACACATACACAACAAATTTTCACCTCCTGTTCACTTCCCTTTAATGCGAGCAAAGAGGCTACGAGAATAAAAGCTGGTGAAATTTGATTGGCAAAGTCGCAGCTCAAACCAATAGCAAATATACTCTATGTATGTGTATGGCTGACCCCTAAAACAGATTACGAAAGCTAATTTCCCAGAGCAGCACAGCCCACATTTTGTCTCAGCCTTCCTGTATTTGGTAATGTGTGGCTGTAACTTTATCCTGCCAGTAAGGGGAGAGAACAATGAGAACCACAGTGACCGCCTCTCTAACTTATGGGAAACCTCTGAATAACGTACATACACTACTCACAAAAAGTTTGGGATATTTGACGTTTGGGTGAAATATATGGAAAATCTAAAAAGTTCATGCTACAGTGATATTATATCATGAAAGCAGAACATTTAATTAGAAGCACGCATGGTAGTTTCTTCATCTCAAACAATTTATTGAAAAAAAAAATACAGACAACAGACAACAGACAACAGTGGTGTGTATACCACAACAAAAAATTTTAATGACTCAGTAATTTGTCATGTGACCTTGACCATTGATTACAGCTCGACTACACGTCTCACGCTGTTCACAAGCGGACTTATTCCAACCTGCTGATGACACTCAGCACTCTGTGCTAACTTCCCTGTGAGGACTTCCTGTTTGAAGCCTCACACTGACCAGGTACTGTTGATGGATTGTTAGGTGGCGTGTTGGTGTCATGATGATACGATGTGAAGAGCATGATGAAAAGAACTGTTTAGATACAAACTGTCTTTGAAGCAGAACTTTTAGTGGAACTTTTTTAATCACCTTGTTAGAGAACAGCATGTTATGCAATAAGTACTGAAACATTGAACAGTTGGACATGTGCATTCAAAGGTTTGGTGCATTTTAGGTGCACTCTGAAATTTCATGTCGAATATGCTGAACTTTTTATGAGTAGAGTATATATAAGTACAGTATAAGATAATCTTCATTATTGTGGAAAAATGTGAAAAATTCTAGTCTAGCCTCTCCAGATAGGTTAGGTTTCCTCTTTTTCTTCCCTTTTCTATTTAAATCTCTTTTTCTTTACACGATGTTATGCTTTGTGGATAAATCATCACATCAGATGTATTATCAGAACCCTCACAGAAAGAACAGGTGGGACTACCCTCAGCATTACCTGTCACACCTGTGTTTTAGTTCTCTTCTCCTCCCTTGTCTTGTGCATTCACTCTGAAAGCACCCTCAAAAGATATATAAGAAATAGAAGATTAATGAATCATTAATGAAAGCTAGCATCACTGGCAACCTTAAAATCTAAATCTCCTTTATGTTTGAAGCCGCAGCCGTTTATCAACACAAGCATTACCAAAGTTCTGTGCTCACAATAAGATGAGGTGGGGCCATTTTTATGAATAAATACTAATGGACATGGAAATATACAGTAAATAATGTCATGACTGTCACCTTTCTATAGGACGCACAGACATTTGCATTTTGCATCCCTTGATTCTGATGAGATCAGCTGTGTGGGCTCACACAGTCCACTGACGGACCTACGAAATCCCCAGAAAACCTCTGTGTGAAGAAAACAGCTCTTTTGATGGAAAGAACAAACATTAGCATTGCATCGTCCCCTGCTGCTTCCACTCAAGTTATGCAGACATTTTTTTCCGGCACGCTAATGAATTTTCAACTTTGGCCCGGGTTGTTAGCGTTCTTTGACGGACAACAGAGTTGGCTTCATTCTCAATGATGGCCTGATTCAATGAGGCCACAGGGGGCAACAAATAAAAGAGTCCTCATGTTCTCAACCGTGGAACACATCGCTAAATAATGACAACTCTGATGACAGAGAACAGGCGGTGTATTGACTGAACACAAAGGCCACGTTGACTGGTCGCACTAAGTGATCCATAAGCAGCTGTTATCATTGTCTCATTGTTTCAATATGCTGATTCTAGAGGACAGAGGAATGTGTGTATGAATATGTGTGTGTGTGTGTGTGTGTGTGTGCATATTTCTTTGCACATATTTGTGCGTACTTGAATGAAGACCTGTCCAGCCACCTGTGTGCATGTCTGTGTTTACATATAAACATTATATACATGCATGGAGCATGTGTCTTGTGTGTATGTGGATGTTTGCATACATTGCTATGCAAATTGTGGACGGACACAGAATCACTCACTCCATTCAGAGTTCCTTGGCTGCGGCTCTGAGGACGGCATGATGAAGCTTGTGCTTGACTTCTCTGCAATGTCAGTCATGCACATTTTAAACAGTCAGGGAATAATGTTGGCTTTATATCCACCGAGCAGCCACAAATGCAAATAAGATCTGAGACAAACAGGGGTCTTTACAACTTTGTCCTCAGTGAACGCATAATTCAAACAATATTGTTTTATGCAACTTAAACTCAGGATGGTGAGATGTCCTTTCAGTACAGAGTTCCAGTAAGTTCAGACCGACGCATAACTTTGGAAACACAAAATATCATGTTTGATGTAGCCAAGTCAGCAGTGAACTTTATTATCTATTGTTAATTTCTTTGTCCATTTACTTTATTCTGCACTGCTGAGCTGATGACCAGTGGCTCCTTGACAACTATGTTTGGAGTGCAGCAGCACTATGTTTTGAGTTTTCTTTTTAATCATGAAACATTGCTTCAACCCAAAGTTGACTCGCTTCTCTGTGGGTCCTATTTACATTTATCATTTCAAGTGTTTACATCCAGCTTAGTTTGCAAATCAGAAAGCGTAGAATTGATACCAGATTTAGTGAGCATGGCATCGGCACACTAATTCACAAATGCAAATTCATACAAAGTCTGGAACTTCTCTGTTCAGTTTTTATTTCAAACCAAAATGCCTCTGAATGCCTCTCGATTGGATAGATCTTCAATCAAAGTTTTAAAAAATTCTGTCGACAATCATCAGTGTAGTAACAGAATCTGGATTCATATTTGATCAGAACTGCTAATGAGAGTTTGAATACAACGTGGAAATCTGTTTGAGTTGAAAGGTGGCCAAACATACCTGACAGAGCACAAGAAACATGAGCTCACAGGTTTGTCAAAGATAAAGAGACAAAATTCACAGTGTTGATCATCACTACAAAAACATTCCTGTGGTTTAAACTCCAATCTGTTAAATCGGACAAATAAGTTTATAGACTACACTGCTCTGCTCTGACTACTCTGTCTGACCGTCTGTCTGTCCGTTCATCCTCTGGGATTTCAAATGGAATTCAATTAGTTTACCAACCACATGTCTTATCTAATGAAGACGGGTCTCTAAGCAACATGGTCCCATCTTCTCGAGCAACGATACTGTGTGTGTGTAGTGAATTTGGCCTCATTATTTCTCAAGAGGATATTGCTTGCTTTGTGTCTCCCTCACTCATAATGCAGAATGCGTCATACATAATGCAAGTTCACACACACACACACAAAATACACACATGTAAAGAGGTACTCCAACCTAAACCCACCCACAAGTGTGCCAACTGTTTGATTGGGCTGCATGTGAACACACACACACACACACACACACACACATGCACACACACAGATGAGCAAACATGTGATCAGTGCATTTTCTCAGAAAGTGTTTGTGATGCTGGTGACTCAGTTCTGTGTTTGTGAAGTGGGTGACTAAGCCCTGTGTCCTGTTGTTGGGTTAACCATGTTCACTTCCTTCTGCTCCAGAAGGCAGTGGATGGCAGAGAACACTACTATAGTGTGACAGGTCGACATGTTATTGGCTTCATGGAGATGTTTGATTCATTCAGAACATCCAGTCCATATCACACATCACATATAAAGCAGAGTAATGATGACTCATGGCTATCATTGGCCCTTGTTATCAGAAGTTACCCCTCTCTACTGAAAGTCAGTTCAGAATTAAAACAGCCTGGTTTCTGAACCCTTAACTGGTTTCCTGAGAGCCAAAAATGTGTGTTTATTTTCTGATTGACATTATGTATAAAAACAGGATTCTGAAGATCTCTCTGGTCATCACCATCTTGGCAGTTCTGCCTCTGCCATCTCCCTGTGAATCCAAAAATGGGTAAAAAGGTGGAGCATGGGTGGAGCTGAGGCAGCCTGAATGAAGCTTACTGAAACCATTTGAACAGGTGAGTTGTATATAAATTCACCCTCAGTACAGTCGTCATGAACGGGGAAATTAGCTATAGAGACCAAAACTGTTTTTTGTACCAGACTGTAAACATGTTTATTTCTGCTGTGAAATAAACATTGGACATTTTAACATGGGGACTTATGGCTCACTTCTGCAGCCAGCCTCAAGTGGACGTTTGAGAAACTACTGGATCATTTCACATCCACTAATGTTTCCACTTGGGTGAAGGTAACAAAAACAGTCGATCATCAGAGCAACATCATTTCAAATGAAATGTCAATCAAGTATCAAATCAACGAATTGAGGACACTTGCCTTAGCTGATGGGCTCTGAATGATAAATGATCCACATTTATAGAATATACTGTTTACAGGCAGAAATTGTATATAATATTCATAACTATGTAGTGTATACTCACCTGATAGGTGTGGATAGGAATGGTTGTTTTTGTTGCCTTAGAATGAGTCTTTTGTGCCTGCAGGCCCTCTTCCATCAGAGTCCACCATGTTGAACTCTCATTTTCTAGAGTAGCCCAGAACAAACCGTGGCTCTGGATAGGGCAAGTGAAAAGGATTGCAATCAGTGCAACTACACCACTAAATGCAACTAAATCATTTCAATTAATCAAATTACATGATAATTTATCACTCCATTTTCACTTCACACCCACTTTTAGCCCTCTAATTTTAAATTTACATGTGCTACATTCATCTTTTCATTTCAGAATTTATACTCTGCTATCTGGTCACAGGACCAGGCCTGAAACCTGGTACAGGCGAGCACTCATATTTGTTACAATTGTTTCTACTGTAATTAAAAGAAGCTTAAAGTTAGTGAACCCTGACACCTTAAGAGCAAAAACAGGGTTTTGCACAGAACATTGAACACACTTGTCTATGCAATATCTGTGCCATCTCAAGGCACTGCCCTTCAAAGATCAAAACTTCAACCCACCTGTAGATGAACAGGTGTGTAGGAAAGATCATGTGTGGATAAGAGAGAACTCTTGAGGACTGTCCACAACATTTCAGTACATGGACCATCATCAGGTTATTTAGACAATGCCCTCCAAAATAGTACACGTGTGAACCAACTGATCAAACACTGTTATCGCATGTCAACACTTACGGGTCTTAATGCTAACTCATCACTCAGTGCTACTTTAAAAAAGGTAACAGGTGAGTCTTTAACAAAACAGCTGCAGTAAGAAGAAGACAGGTTGGTTGACCAGATGAAACAACTCCACCAAGTGCCATTTGAAAAGAGTTCTGGGAGAGAAAAAGACCTGGGGCATGAATATGTGGAGATAAGTACTGTACACTTCAGTACTTTGCACTGCACACAGAACCTTTTTACATGTAAATTTATGGCAGGCCTATGTCAAACTACACAATGTTGTCTTTTTATCAGGGAATTTTGCAAATGGATTCTGATATAATCCTGCATGAATCTATCTTCATAGATGTGGCTGAATTCAACCTGACTAAAGTGAGATGAAGAGGGAGAACCAACTCCGGCCACAGGGTTATTTTTGAATGTCACAATCACTCATGCACAGAATGGGCTCCTCCACTATGATACCAACTTAAAGAATTTAAGAATTTTTAAAGGGACTACACAACATTGTCCCATCAACATCTGACAACGATTTAGCCTTTATTTAGGGCAGAGGACAATGTTTTGGGCCTACTGTTGTCCAATTAGCGATGTGTTACTTTGTGGTTGGTGGTTCTGATAATATCTATGGACAGATCTCTGCATATGGTGGACACAGATAACTTTAAAAAATCTCTATATATAGATTAAAGATCTGTTTGTACCTCCCACCATACTTGCCCAAAAAGCTTTTCTGGTGGTGTTATTTATTGATGAATGAATTCCTCCTCTAATTCATTCACTCTATTTAAAGGTCCAGAGGTCCAGATTTAGGGACTCTATTTACAGAACATGGCATATATAATGTTTTGTTTTTGTTTTTTTTTTGTTTTTTTTGTTTCTTAGAATATTTATTTATTTGTAACATAGTTTTTTATATCTACAGATGGTGCATAATGAAATAATTCTGCACATTGTCCAGATTAACAACGGCTAGCCTGTCTGCTGCAGGCCTCTACAGGTGCATTCCTCAGTCAGAGGTAAAATGACAGACAAAGCTACACACACCTGTGCTCTCAAATCCTGACTGATGAAAAATGAACTGTTACAGTGTGAAGCAAACGGAAAGCTTGGAATGTGAGGGAGACAATGTGAGGCAGTAAAACAGGGTGTAGAGGATGTGATGTTGGACAAGGAGGGCTGCGGAGAGTTCAATGGCCTGACTGGCCTTCCCCTCTTCAACTCTGTTCCATCCCAGGTCCTCTGGGATATGTAGTCTCATTGTAGTGCAGGCTTTGTTACTTTTTATTGATATAACTATAGTACATCCCTCCATCTTACACAGCCACACACGTGTTTCTGCTAAATACGATCAGTTTACACACTGCTTAGCTGTTCGTGTTTACGCGAATTAGAGTGTGTTAGTTTTTCTGACGAAACTCCATATCCCATGCTGCCTTTTGTTCCTCGCGCAGGCTCCGCGGGGAGCGACGAGGAGGCGAGTTGGTGGAAAATGACTGGAGGGAGGCTGTTATTTGGGGGTGAAATGACCCGTTACCGCTACGAATTACGTTTGTTTTTTTTATTAAAGTCGCATTTTTGCTTTTGTTGAGCGTGGACCGAGCAGCTTCGGACGGGATTCAGTGACACTGACCGTTTTCAAACTGTTTTATTTGGGCGGAACAGTTCCAGAGACACACCGATAACCGTTATTTTTTTCCCCCGCAGCCAGAATGCCGCGGGATAACAAGAGCCCTCTTATCCAGAAGATAGCAAAGCAAGCCTCCATCACCTTTAAAGGCTTTAAATGTGCGGCTAACGGGGACAACAATGTCGTGGCGGACAAACAGAGTGAATTAATCTCCTTGGTGACCGCGGTCAGGGCTGCCGACCTGAAAATTGCTCCCCGGAAAACCAAACCGAGCTCCGCGGCAGCCGGGCTCCAGAACCCCCCGGTCACCTACATGCACATCTGCGAGACGGAGGTGTTCAGCATGGGGGTGTTCCTGCTCAGGACCGGCGCCTCCATACCGCTGCACGACCACCCGGGCATGAACGGGATGCTGAAGGTCTTTTTACACCTCATGTATTTTATCATGTGTAGCCACACATGGAGCCACATGTGGAGCCTCTGGGCTCTGACTCTTATATGTTACTCTGTTTGTGCTAACTAGCTATGGCTAGCTAGAACGTGTGTATAACGTTACGTCTCAGCCCACACACACACACACACACACACACGCTGACGTGACTTAAAGTGTGTTTAGTGTTTAGTGGCTCAGTAAGAATCAGTGTAATGAACTGTAATTCACACACAGAGTTCATAGGGCGTGGAATCTAGCTGTCACTCACCACTACGTTACATAATGTACATGCACTGTAACCATGAACAGCACCAGCCACACCAGTGATGCTCCAACATCAAGGCTGCTTACCTGGACAAAGACCCCGACCAGCTTCACTGCATGCTGACTGGCTTTGATTCATTTGTTTGGGAATTTGCATCACTTGCATCACTCACTCGGGCTAGTGGACCCTGCGTCAAAGTCTTTCAGTTTTTGTGCTCACATGTTACTGAATAAGTTGTCTTTTATCAGACGACCACAAACTAATGCAACGGGTGTCAGCAGACGCCAACATTAAATTGCCTCTGGGCCTCTGTATATATATAAAAGAGATCCACTGTTTCTCAGTCGCTGTGGTTGTGAGGCCTTAGTGTCATTTTATGAACTTTCTAGAAGAGTATGATCGAAAACAAATGTTGGTGTCTGAACCTCTCCACTTATAGATTGTAGTGATGTGTATGAACTGCAGGTTACCTTAGCTGCAAACGCAGTGTTCATGTCAGCTCTTAAACTGAAGATCAGTATTCAGTCAGTATCAGTGAACAGAAAAGTAGGACCACTGGCACTATCTGGTTCTTTTTCTCCTGATGTACTCAGTCCAATAACCTGTTTGTCTTAAAGAGGACCTGTAACAACAGACCCTGCGTCATGTCACTTTGGTAAAAGAGGCCCAGTTTTACACGTTCTCAAAGAAAAGCTCATGATCAACGATAAGGACATAGTTCAGACCCCGGGTGGGTGTGTTCATGTCAGAAGTTCTGTTTTTAGAATCAGACTTGAGTTTTCCTCGTAATTCTAAGAAAACAGTGATGTGTTCTCTGGAAGAAATCATGTTGAAATCAAGAGAAACCTTCAGTTATACTGAAGACAACACCATCTACTACCCTCAGTACAGTCAGAGGGGTAGATTCTTTTCCAGTGGTGACAGCAAGACTTTACTTTACGTAGCGGAGTTTAATAATGGCCACATGTCGAGGTCAGGTACACCTGTATGAGTGTTCACAGCAGCTTCTCACTGTATCCTGTCTCTTGTTCAGGTTCTCTACGGGAAGGTGAGCGTCCGCTGTTTTGATAAGCTGGACGACGACCTGACTGCCAGCACCGTTCTGCCTCATTTCGAGCCTCCGTTGGCTCCGTTCCAGACAGCCTCCCTGCGGCGCTCCGTGCTCCGCTCGGTCGCCGAGTACTCGGAGAACAGCGGGCCGTGCCTCCTCACTCCTGTTAGGGATAACCTCCACCAGATCGATGCAGTGGAGGGGCCAGCTGCGTTCCTGGATATCCTGGCACCTCCGTACAATCCAGATGACGGGCGGGACTGTCACTATTACAAAGTCGTGCACACTGTGACGGAGGAGGGAATGGATGGAAAGAACAACAGGGAGCAGCAGGGAGGGGAGAAGGAGAAAGGAGAAGAGACATGGCTGCTAGAAATCCCTCAGCCAGAGGACTTCTGGTGTGGTGGGGAACCGTACCCCGGCCCTGTGGTCACTGTCTGAAAGAAGCTTGTGATGAGAGGAAGTACACTGCAGTTTACGGCAGTGACAACACAGTGACATCATCATCTATCCGCGAGAGGAAACTTTGTTTGGCCTCATTCCCTCAAACACGAGGGTGATTATTTCCTGGAAGTCAGAGGGATTGAGTGCCTTGCTCAAGGACGCTACAGCAAGGCAGAAGCTTGTGGAAACAGGAGCTTGAACTCTGACACCCTACACAGAATTAGGACCACTGAACTTCCCTCCACCAAGCGCCAATGACCTTGTCAGCGCTGAGAAAAGAGTTGACCCGAGGAATTCACATTCCTAATATGGTATTTTTCTCTGGACGATAACGTCGCCTTGTACACACATGAAAGTCATCAGCCAAACCTTCTGTGAATGCTGGGCTGTCATTAGCCCCTCTGGTGTGTGTGTGTGTGTGTGTGTGTGTGTGTGTGTGTGTGTGTGTGTGTGTGTGTGTGTGTGTGTGTGTGTGTTTTCTGCAAGGCCTGGAGGCCGTCTACACATTTTTTCAGAGGATTTCCACATTGTGACGTGTCTTAATGCTGAAGCCTGTAACTGAAGTCGTACCTGCCTTATTTGTGATTATTGAATGTATACTTATAAAGAGTGCCATTTCTCTTGTACACACTCATTCCTTCTTCCAAAGTGCACACACTACATCATGTATCCTTTGTTTTTATTGCATGTGTTAAAGAGAACACGGTTCTTGCACAGCTCTGCTTGGTGTTGAACCAGTTCTACACATTCATGACATCGTGTCACCAGCTGTAAATGAATCCAGATGATATGGTGTGTATGATGCATCACATTAAAGAGCAGTCCAAGAAGTCTAGTCTATGAAAGTGGAAGCTACGTTAGAGACCTTAAATATTTTTATATGTATGAAGCCAACACGCGTACACTTTGTTCACTACCTTTCACATGTAGCTCGATTAACACTATATCATTCCTGCCTGTATGTACTTTAGCTTATATCTTTATATCTTTGGCCTGTATTAGACTGCACACAGGTGTGTGTGCCAGCTTTGACAATGATTCTGTTACTCTGATGTTGAATGTATGTGGAACAATAAAATAGATGGGAATAATCTTGGAATATCTCATTCATATGCTGTCACATCCTGTAGTCATCTTGATTTCTTTGATTTTGGTCAGTACAACAATATCCAGGGTGAATTTTGGGTATCTTTATCATAGAGTTGCCATGACTAGTTGATAAGTAGAAAAATAATCTGCAACTATTTTAAAATATTCTGCTTTCAGCCTCTCAAATATGGAGATTTTCTGCTTTTCTCTGATTATATCACATGAAAATAAATATCTGTTCGAGTTTTGGACTGACAAAAGACCCTGGACAGACTGAGATGGATATTATTCACTGTTGTATGATATTTTATAGACCAAATGTTTCATCGGTTAATCATCAGCAGATTTTCTTGATTAACCGATTAAAATAATTGTTAGTTGCAGCCCTGTTTCAAATATCAACAAAGTTTTCCATAAATCAAGTTTAAGGTAAAAAAAAAAATCTGATCAGTTTTAAAATTACTCGTTTTCACTGAAGTTCTTTAGTCATTATAAATTGAGGTGTCTTAGAGATGTCAGTAGCATAGTGTCTCTGGAAGAGAAGTGCATCAGTATAAAACTTGAATCCACTTTGTGTTCATGAAGAGGAGAACAGTGCCCCGACTTCAGTGTAAAAAAATATAACTGAAATAAAATCAGAGCTGTAAGAAAACTTTTTAGTCTTTTATAACCAACATTTGAACATCAGCGGAAGTTAGAAAATAGAGTAGGAGACAACTTAAAGGTCCAGTGTGTCAGATTTAGCAGGCTGTATTTACAGAATATTGTAGGAATGTAATATAATCATTATTCAGCAGAGTCCGCTATGTTGGACCATCATGTTTCTACAGTGGTTCAAATGGACAAACTAAGTTGGGGTTTTGGGAACTTTCTCCTTCACACTTGGAAGAGGAGGGTGAGGCAAGGTGGTTGCAATCAGTGTCAACACAAGAGGATCTATTCTGTCCTGTGAACACACACTTTTATAGTCCTGGACTAACAAACTTAACGAACAGGTTAACATCAGCTCAACCTAACCCAACATCAGTTGGTGAGGTGATATTAAAATTCAATTCAGTTCAGTTTTATTCATGTAGCGCCATATCATAACGATATCTAATTAAACAAGTACTGAAGAATAAGAGTTGACGAGGTGTCTTCAGACCTGTAGTTGGATGTAATGTTAAGCTGTAGTTGAGTATTACAACCCAAAGAAATGAAGGATGTAATATTTAAGAGGTAACAAAGTCAAATGAGTGCAGAAAAGTTGAGACAAATCCTTCAAACCGTGCAGAAAAGAGGAGCGAGCATGGATCCACGTCCCTGCAGGACAATGACCCCCAAACAGTCAAATCCAGACAGAGACAGCTTCGAAGAAAAGAGGAGAAGAAAGGTCAACGTCCAGGCAGGCCAAGTGTTCTCCCACACTTCAACACAATGGAAGACATTATGGTTCATTTGTGCTTCTCCCTTAATCTTGGGTAATATTTGAAGAAATCTGTGTAACAAATATTTATATCTGCTGCAGTTAGAATACTTGTAACACTCAATATATAACACACACAATATTGGTCAAGTTTTCTTTCTTGTGGATTATCATTCATTACAATGCACATTCACACATGCTCATGCTTCAGAGGCTGACATTGACTGGCTGCACTAAGACATTCATACAGCGACCCTGTCAGTCAGGTCAGTGGCTGTGACTCATATTAAATGCAATTATCCTCAATTTCCAGTGTAAAGTCTATCAGGCCAGTATATCAGTATGGGGAATATTTGTGGTGAAGCCTGGACAAGAAAAGCCATTTTGTTAGCAGCCGCAAGTGGAGATGTCAGATATATGATGTGTGTCTTTTTTCTCCTTTTTGTATATTCCCCACTGCCCTGAATGTACCAGCCAAGCACATTCCTGAAATGTTGCATGACTTGCCATCAGGCAGGTACGACACCAAAATGAACATTCAGAATGATAATAAGACAAGTCCAGGGGCAGCGTGCACACTGACCATGGTGAACAATGAACTGCTCAGCCTGAGCACTTTACTTTTGACCTGTTCATAAGCATCATATATCACTCAAGAAGTGCTCTATAATGGACTCTCACATAGTTGTAAGGGTTGCAGTGTTTAGATAAAGTGCTTCTGGCCCATCAGTGAGGGGAGGAGAGGCTGAAGAACAGTGACCTTCTTTGTCCAGCTCGTCATGACTTTCTACAGTATTGCTCATTTGTTCTAGTGGTCAAGTTGGCGTCAGAAGAGTAAAGATGTTACAGATTACTACAGGCTTCACGCAGCTTCTCAAAAGCTGACGTCAGGCACCGTGCCTGTCTGCCATCCTCCCCAATTATCAAAGAAGATTCATATTCATTAATGAGTGTTCAACGCAGGGACAGGTCTGAGACGTCTGTGGCTCTCTTGCTGAAGCTGCTTCATGTACACTCCTGATACTTAAAGATTTGGTTGATGTTTAAAAAGAAAGTCAGGAATTTCCACAAAGAGACAAATGTTAATTAAAATGCTATATTTTGTCATAGACCTTCATCAGGCATCAAACACACAAAATAAAACATCACCTTTATACTGGAGGCACGCGCATTCAAAATCAAAACCATGAGCAAGCACTTGGTGACAGCAGCGAGGAAAAATTTCCTGTCAGAGGCAGAAACCTCGAGCAGAACCTGGATCATGGTGAGCAGCCAACTGCTGAGACTTTTACAGGGAGAGAGCCAAAGATGCAAAGCAATAACAATGATGATAACTACATAATATAATAGAAAAATGAATAATAGTAGTAATAATAAGAATAATATCTCTAAAACAATGTATCTAAAATTCCATTAAATACAAGAGAGAAATGAAAAAACAAAAAAGATTATGGAAAATGCTGAAATGGAATTTTCTATTATACATAAGATAGATAGTTCTATCTTGTGTCATGAAACTCTTTTCCATCAGTCATTGATGATGATGTTCTGTGGATGTGAGTTTAATGCCTGTCAATGGTCGATCACCAAAACACTGAATTCAACAAACTTAGCATCGAAATTATTTTTTTCTATTTCTACGCATCTTCCATCATACCAGGTGTACTTGGGAAAACACTGAATTTAAGAAACTAGCCTATGTGCTTATATAGAAATCTCAGTCTATATAAATCTATATAAATAATAAAATGTAGCAAAGTTTCAGGAGATAAACTGTTATGTTTTGGATAAGTGTGTTGATACAGTTTAATCTATTGGTGGGGTTTAACCACAACATATTAAAGACAGGCTGTCACCGTTTGGATTGTCTTACTGTTTATCCTGGAATGTCTGAAGTATTTGGGCTAACGACTCAGTGACCACATGTAATACGTCAACCACAACAATGCTGTAATGTGAAAGAAATACACATTTATCTGGCCTGGACTCAAGAATCTGCTGCAGACGGTTTAAGCTGAAATGACACCATCTTATTCATAGTAGGAAAATTACTTGAATGAACTGCAGCTTAACCCAAAGAAACCTGATGGATAATTCTGTAGTGCAGAGAGCTGGATAATGTTATTTATCCATAGTACACTTTGATCACTGGGTCACCCAGCGTTACAACAGCTGTTGTTATTGAATTGTTTCACTGTCATCAGAAATGTATTAGTAAAATGTCATGTAACATATTCAAATCTAATATTTATAACAGACCTTTACTTTGGTAACTTTACTTTACAACTTTTACTTTACACAGAACTTCACACAGCTGATGTGTCAGAAAGACAGTAAAAACAAGATCAGCTTTTTCTCTCTTTTTCCTGCATCCAGGCTCAGAGAAGTGATGATGGTTTTCAGGTGATCCATAAAATGAAGAAGCTTTTATTTAATTATTATAAGTGTACTTTACAGCATCTCTTCCATTGTGTAATGATGGTGCTAAGGTAAGCCATAAATGACTGTGCTACACCACATCCTGGTGTTAATATGTAGACATTTAGTAAATGAAAAGGAATCAGGTGATAGCCGTCCACTCCTTAGAGAGGCATCATCAAAACAAAACTAAAAAACAAAGTGCTGTTTTAAAAATCTCAGCTCTCAAAAGTTGATGAACTGTTTCTGATTAATTTAATGGAGTAAATTCAAAGAATGATAAATAACAGCATTCGTGCACACTGAACCTGAGAGAGGTTCTACGTTCTACACGTTTACAGGCTGATTCCAGTGTTTTTCAATCAATATAATATACAACAAATGTATAGATACTATAAGAGATAAGATATAAGATATAAGAGTAAAGTGAATGAATAAATAAATATATCTAGAATCAAGCATTTCTCCACCAAACCTGCATTCCTTGCAGGCAGTTGGGTTTTGAAATAACATTTACCTTCAGTCTGAAAATGTAACTCAGCTCTTAAATAAGTAAAACATGTAACAGAAAAAGAAATGGGGGCTTTTTTGGACTCATAAATTCAGTATTTCTAAAAATCCCTGACAGAACGGAGCTGTAATTTTATATCTTAAGTACAGATTTATTTTCTGATCTCTTTATGTTCTGTTTATGTTCTGTTCATTTTCTATATATTTACATATTTTGCTCCCCTTTCCTCTAAAACTTGAGCATGTTTAGAAACCAGTGACCCATTCTGTGCTTGAAATGTTTGGAAATGTAGACTGGATCATTTTGACTTTCTTGACTGAAGTCAGAATTTCTTTCCTTTCACTGATACTGTGAAATCGATTTGTCTCACCTTAAGTGTGACAAGTCTGCATACACAGATCAAAACTATTTATAACCTGATGTGACACCTAAATAAAAAGTGAGTGGGTGAAAACTCTGAGTCAGAGATGCCATGAGTGACGCAAGGTGGGATTTACCCAGTTGAATTTCCAACATCAACCGGTTTATAAGTCATTTTATAAATACACATAAAAGTATTCGCCACTTTCAACAAAGCGACGGCTCGGGTTCCATGAACGCATCACGGTGGACACATTTAACCTGTGCTGTTTTAGATGTGAGTAATAAACCAAACTGATACCGGCTGTGTTTATCATCCCCATACATTTAATAAGTCTCAAAACACACATCACAACAAAAATGCCAAGTCGGTATGAGTTCAACATATTTATACTCCAACATTGTTTTACACGTGAACCACAACTGCTTAACTCTTGAAGTTACACGAGACGAGATGTGTACAAAAATAGAATGTCTTCCAACTTTACATATTAAAGGACAAATATACATTGCATTAGAAGCGTCCTTGAATCAGTCAGTGTACAAAAAGACACACAGCAAGGCACTAAAGGGGAAATGAAGTCATCAACAAACATGTTAGAATGAACACATTGTCAATTCAATAACTTAAAACTCTTTTCTTTCTTAAAAACATTATTGCAGTTATTTCACATTTAAAACGCTCAGCCTGTCGCGCGCGCAACATGTGTTGGTGACATAAAAAAAAATCCCCTTTATATTACAACCGCCCTTGTATATTCTTATGAATTAATGGCTATATTTAATTCTATGTTCAGTAGACTGTGCAGGCAAAGTGCGTTCGTGTCAGTCTCTCTGTCAGTTCTGGAGCAGGAATGGGTGGAAGTGCGTAATTGCGCACGACTGCACAGAATTTCCATTTCACTCCAATCCTGGTGTTTAGTTCACAACAATTTCACGATCATTATTTAAATGTTCTTTTCTTTTAAGGGGTTAGTGTGCGTCACGCTGCCATGGTGACAACAAAGTTTTCCCGGGAAAACTAAGAACAAATCCCGTTGGTTGCGCTGATGCCGCCTGACGCCCGCTCCACTCCGGAGCTGCTGGATGAAGAGGACGACGAAGAGGAGACAGTGGAGGACTTCCTCTCCTTCTGCCTCAGGTGGATTTTAGTGTGTCTCTTCCTCTCGTCGCTCCGGGCGAACTTGCGGCCGCAGAAGTCGCAAGCGAACGGCTTCTCTCCAGTGTGCGTGCGTATGTGAGTAGTGAGGTGGTCGCTGCGGCTGAAGTTGCGCATACAGATCCGGCACTGGAACGGCTTGTGTCCAGTGTGGATCCTGATATGTCTGGTCAGTTCGTCGGAGCGGGAGAACCGTCGGTCGCATCCCTCCGCCGGACACGGGTACGGCCGCTCGTGGATGGGCGTCTTGCTGGGTCTGTTCGGGTACTTTCTGGGCCGCAGGATTGGCCTCAGGGGCAGGTTCTGTGGACTGTAGGCAGAAGGGAGCCTCGGGGGCCCTCCCTCGGAGCCACCACCGCCTGGACCCCCCAACGTAAAGTTCCTGATAGTGTTCAGCGGGGTCAGGGGTGGAGGGACACGGAATGTATCGAGCGGACATGGACCGAATGGTTTCCGATCTTGGATACCTGCCGTGTGCATGTCCCGCTGGCAAGCCGGCTGGAAGAAGCCCGAGTAGTCGGGGATGATGGGGAAGATTCCCGGCGCGTCTGAGCTCCCGGGCTGCTTGGGCGAAGAGTATGAGGGGGGCGGGTAAGAGATAGGGCAGGTAGAGGTGGACAAAAAAGCCGAGGGGTCCTGGTACACATCCCCGCAGCCAGAAGAGGTGTAAGGAGGCGGAGGGGAGTACAGGTGGTGGTGGTCCATCTCTGCCTGGTTCTGAGCCGCCATGGTGCAACTCAAATTTCCGCTGGAGAAGTGATTGGGAGATCCTGAGGAAACCGGTGAGGAGGACGCGGAAGAGGAGGGAGGAGGAGGAGGCGGCGGTGGCTGAGCCACATTGAAGATGCCCGAGACGATGTTGATCACTCCCTCGGGGTTCCAGTTACCTGGATACTGGGAATCGATGGAGAACTTTCCCATGTAGGTGAAGGTCTGGTTGCGGTGGGACGCGGGCTGAGAGAAGCCGCTGGAGTAGGAGGAGAGGTCCAGAGAGCGCTTCTCTGGGTTCATGTCTGCGCCCATCAATCCATCTGCGGACAAAAACAAAAGATTTCATTAGTGAGGAACACCAACAGGATTAATTAAGATGTTCACACTAGACTGGGAAGTGGGCATTAAGTGAGAGGAAGCTGATGCGCCTCTGTTCCATTACGCACAGAATCTGCTCTCATCATTTGAACTTTTTTGGCTGGCCTCTTACACAGACTGCTCCACAAAGAGCCAAAAGACTCATTTTGTTCTTTTCTGCAGCAGTTTGTAGGGAGCCTTGGATTCAAACATTCAGGATGGAGACAACTTTTCACAGATCAATAAGCCACATTTGTTCATCATCCAACACTGTCATCTTACCTGCTGCCACGTTCATCTGGTCGTAATGCGCTCCTAAATCGGTGTTGGGGAAGATAGCCACGGATGCGATGTCATCCACCGAGTACACGCTCTCGGCGGGATGCACGAACCCCCCGAGATTCACCGGCACTTTCTCCAAAGTTTTCGCCGTCATTGCGCAGAGAAAAAGACTACCGGGTGCGCTCGCGCTCTCTCGTCTGTCTGTTCTTTTTCCTCAAAGCTTTTTTTTTTTCTTGTTAACAAATAACAGTGTGTAACCCAGCCGAGCGTGGGTCACCACTGCATGTCTCTGTCTGTCACCGGGTGTGAGAGGATGATGAGCTCCGTGTGTCTGGTGCGCGCGGTTCATGCGCTCTGGTGACAAAGTTAACACCGCGTAAAGTAACTGTTATTGGGAACAGGGGCCCAGGCACTAGTATGTATATATGGGGAACCTTTTGAATACAGCCGCTACGTCATTACCCAAATATGGAGCGGGGAGGGTTGATGAGAGCGGAGACTGGAGAGGCGCTGCCGATGCTGATTGGCCGAGAGGCTCCGTGACGATTTCAAAGGGAATCACTTGTCAATGGAGAACCCGCTGCTCCAGGAGAGATAAAACGGACTTTTTCCACTCCCTGCAAAGCTCAGTTAAAACACCACAAAACAACATGGCAACAAAACACAGCGCAGTGAGCACACACACCTTCACCTCCTTCATGTTTACTTCACACATTATTTATTTTTTTCACACATATTCTCGTGAATTTTCCGTTTAATCGCGCTCTGATATCAAAAGAGGAATTCCGGTCGAGCGCCTTAACCCATAAAAGGTTGAATCCGGTAAGCAGGGGAACAGCCCCCATACTCCATATTTGGTATCGATTCCGGAATATGATCATCGGAAAGTGACGAGTTTTACCGAGCTGAGAGAGAGCGAGAGAGAGCGAGAGAGAGAGAGAGAGAGAGAGAGAGAGAGAGAGAGAGAGCATAACCACAATCAAATGAGACGGACAGAGGAGCGGAATTTACTCCTTTGGGTGCGATAGGCTGCTGCACGGGCTCGGAAACTTCTGTCAGTGTGATTTGACTATTCTCTAGGAAAGAATAGATTCACCGACGAGTTAAATATAGCAGTTTAGAGATATTTACAGTCAGTGAAAGGAAAACAATATTTATAGATGCGGCCGTGGTGGGCCACGTGAAATAAACACAGCAGGAAATGAAAATGAACTGTAGTGGTCCACGTGAATGAGGACATATTCAAATGATGATTTTTTTTTAATTATTATTATTTTTTTAGACTTTGACATATTTGATATATTTTCTCTCTCAGCATGCTGATGTTTGATTAGCCTAATCATGCCATAACATGTTACAATGCTGATTGAATCAAAATGACCTTTTCTATATATTTCTTACTTGTGAATAATCTCTTATGTGACAAGTGAATTCCCCCAGTGAGGGATCATTAAATTCTCTTATCTTATCTTACTACAGAATTTAAGTTAGTTTATTAGACCCGAGAGAATTGTGTGCCCTCCTGTGGCCTCCTGAGGAATTGTGCCTCTCTCTCACTCTCACTCTCTCTATCTGTCTTTCTCACATGCACACACACGCACGCACACACACACACACACACACACACACACATAGGCACAGGTCATGGACTTCTTCTGCTCTTTCTGATCTTGTAAAGTCCCTCCGTGGGTGGAGAAAGTTGATAGACAGAAAACAGAAAATATCGGGCACCTTGAGTGGAATACAGTTTCCATTTTGTGTTTGTGTGTGTTGCATGACCGCATCTCACAGTCGCCACTGTTAAATATAGGTTTGTCAGTGATTACAAGGTGTCAGATGTTTGAAGAGTCACTGATAATGTCACAACAATAACACTGCAAACAAACATTCTAACCATCTCAATAACTTTTAGACAAATTGCTATAAAGTATCATTCAGACATTCATCACACACAGAGGATGACTGCTTGGCTTTTTTGCATTCTCAGCTTTTACTAAAATATCTTGCTTCCTAGATGATGGATCTTGAAGTCTTTGGTGATCCTCTGACTTTCCTGAGGGTCAAATTTGTGTTTTTGAGTGAAATGTCTCAACAAGTATTGCATGGATTACCCTCACGATGAATGGCAATACATTTTGACCTCTAATCTCATGTCATTATCAGGTCAAAATTCCAGTATGTCCATTACTTTGGTTGTGATCAGCCTCAGTTGTACTGTGTGTTTATCGCTGATTAGCAAACATGCTAAACTAAGATGGAGAACACAAAAGGTTGTTCCTTAAAATCAGCATGCTTGCGAGCATTGTTATTGAGCATGTTAGCATTTACTATAGCTCAAAGCACAGCCTCACAGTGAGGTATATGTTGTAATGTCTTTGGAATTTCATTAAACAAACATGTAAGGACATGCACAGACAGAAGCTTGTCATGCTGCTACTGCTTGTGTGTCAACTTCACTTCAACC
This sequence comes from Protonibea diacanthus, assembly GCA_028641955.1. NCBI lineage: Eukaryota > Metazoa > Chordata > Actinopteri > Sciaenidae > Protonibea > Protonibea diacanthus. The sequence continues at coordinate 24,753 of CM053996.1, forward strand.
AGTAAAGAAAAAACAAAATTATAGAGAAACAACTAAAGAATGATGAACATGAGAGGATGGGCTCTAATATGATGCCAATTGTGCCTTCCATGCTTGTAGTTACTTGTCTTCACATCTGAGTGAGCAATGACACAACTGTTTAAATTGCTTCATAGTGTTGCATTCACATGCACACATCCCTCACATTAATCACTGCACTAGTCAATAAACCCTGCCAATAACAGCTCTATTCATTCAGTTCAGTGTGTGTGTGTGTGTGTGTGTGTGTGTGTGTGTGTATGTGTGTGTGTGAGTTTGTGTGTCCGACCATGCTGTTATCATCATAGTTTTTGTCATCATACTGCAGAGCGGTTTGAGAAGGATGTGGTGAACAGGTGTTATCGATGATTGTCACTAACAACTGGAAATGAACTAAAATCTGGTGCTGCTGAATATTTTACAGAGTACAGGATGCCCCATTGACATTTTAAAGATCTAAAATCTTAGTAATACCATATTTTGTTGAGATCTAAGTCCACTTTCACTTCCAATATCACTTTCAGTATCATGAAGCTGAGGAAGGACAACAGCTAACATTTGTGAATAATTCGTGTTAAGTCAGCAGTTACACTAATATTTCTTCAGAAGTCCTTGCTGCTGTTGAACACACCTTTCCAACGGTTACATGTTGAAACCGTCTTTTTGAGCATATCATCAGAAGGGCTTTCAAGCGTGTGAACACCAGCTGGGCGGGTCCTCAAACTTTGTGTGGATCAACTAGTGCCAGGGTTCAACAATCAAGCAAGTCCAGCCTGAATAACTATCACCCAGTGGCACTCACTTCTGGAAGTGTTAATCAGCTGTATTACATTGGCTCCCAGCACACTGGACCCACTACAGTTTGGTTACCATCCCAACTGTTCATTGAAAGGCACCATAGCACACAACCTCTACATCACCCTGTCCCACCTGGCCTTTTCTCCCTGCTACAATCAGGGAGAAAGTTCTAGATACACCAGGCTCGGGAAGAGCTCCTACCAGCTGCAGTAATATCTGTGAGGTCTTACACTGATGTGAATGAAAAGCTCTGGCCGGTCAATCATTTGTGCTCATCTCTAAGGTGAAGGATGGGTTTAGGGCCAATGTTTTGGCCCTAGTTCTTCCACACCAAACTGTGTCTTTATGGACAAGCTTAGTACTCTGGGCCATTGTAATATTTCAAATGAAAACAGTTTTCCTAAAACTGTTGTCACAAAGTTGGAGGAACACTATTGTCTAAAATAACATTGTATGCTGCAGCATTAAGATTGAGTGAAACATGAATATGTGCACCAAATTTCATGGCAATCAATTCAATAGTTGCCACTACATTTCACTTGAAACCACAAATCAACCTCATGGTGGTGCAGGAGGAAAAGTCATAGGTTCACTGAAGTCAAGTACGTAATTTGTGTTGATCCACCCAGTAGATACTGAGATATTTCTGGATAAATGAAAACACTGGCCAGCTGGTGGCACTAGATGAAAAGTCAGAGAATCACCAAAGTTAAGACTTATCCTCTGGGAACCATGAAAGTCTTTATAGATGATGTTTGGAGCAAAGTGGTGGACAGACTGAACAGCATGCATTCCTCGAGCCTCACCACGAGCATGGCAAGAAGTCACTATTTGTGGATCTCAACATAACCATGACATAATGATATATGCTGATGACTTCTTCAAACCTCATGAGAGTCTGCTGTGATAATCATCTATACTGAGCAGCTATAAGAATTATGTCATCGTTTACATTTGATATCAGCACAAAACAGTTACCATGACCTACAACATCAGCACCCAGGGAAAATCCCTGTACTGTCCCCAAAATGTACCTACTGTGCTTTGACTGATAGTGTGTCTGTGGTTGTCAGTGATGATCATGATAGACTGAAAGCACCAACACTATTATGATATTGCTACAGAGACTGATGATGTGCCTCTGTCAACAGTTAGTTACAATATACAGTCAGATTTCTTTAGCCCTTCTGATTTTTGACCACATATTTGCTTCCATTTTTATCTAATGATCACCAGAAGACAGTCTGGGCCATGTTAAAATTACACAATCAATATTTTATCTAAAAAACAAAGCTTTTATTGACACCCAACAAAAGTATGTTATTATCAGCACAAAATTAAACTTCCTCCAAGTTAAAATACAACAAAACAGCTCTTTGGTCTAGAATCTGAAATTGTAGACCCAGTGAAGATATACCTCACTGACAATACAGCCCCATGGTTATCTTCCTAGTGGACTTTCAAGCATTCCCACTCAGATTATACCACTGCCATGACTTTAATATGAGAGATTATACAGTTATTTCCTCGTCAGTTTAATTGTCACAGACATAAAGAAAAAACCCACACTGGATACAGTTTGCTTTTGTAGCCCACATACTTTTTCTGTGTGGGAGTACAGCAACTGGGGTGTGTGCATGCAAATAAGTGTGTGTTTATGTGTGTGAGTGGGGTGGAGAGAGACGATGAGTGTGCAACTGTCAAAGTGAGAAAGCTAATTTGGTTTAAATTTAAATCTGACCCAACTTCAACTGACAGATCAACAAACAGCAGTGGCTGCCTCCACATATACACTGTTGACTTTCAACGCCCATGTATGGAGCACTGAAAGCCTTATTAAGGACTTTCAATGCAACACATATAAAGTCAAAGCCAGTTTCATCAAGGTTTTCGCCAAACCACAACTCCACAAAACAGCCTCAACACCTAGTATGACATTTTATTTGAAGTGTTCATCCACTGGCTTTTGTAAATATATTTCCCCATCAATGTACTGCATTACTGCCACATCCTGACTTCCTGCTTCACTACTTTCTCAACTGACCCTGAACATTGGCATGATGGACATGTTCCTTGAAATACTGGAGTGCCAGAACAGGCCACAGAGGCACCAAACTCAAAAGGTATCATCCTCCGGGGACCATGAATATCAGCAGCAAATGTTCTGACAATGTTGTCAAGATATTTTACTCAAAATTCGACAGACTGAAAGTCAACTCCTATGGCCTGTCAGTAAAAACACAGTTTTTAAAAAGGTTGATCCAGAAATAATTGTGACTTTTTTTGGGTCATAAGCATGTTTTCTGAACATTTTAAACATATTTTTATATTCGAATATTTGATATTCTTAGGTTTTCTGACGTGTTTTGGATGCTCAGATCATTGCCTGTCCTCAGTTACCCTCAGTTTCTCTTTATTTTCATCTCACCCACATCACTCCTACTCAACTACCAGTCTTCATGTCATGTCAATACATACCATCTATTAAAGCCACAATAGAGAAACAATCCTTAACCAGAAAATAAATCCCACAAAAAACCTATCATCCAGCAATAGCCAACATTAATCCCAAGTGAAACAATGAAATGTTCTTATGACATACAATGCAATTCATTCTTCTTCTTCTTTTTTTTTTTTTTAGTCGGAACATATATTTAGAGGTGTTTTGTCAACGACTTCACTGATTTTAAAATTTGTATGACTTTCCATCTATAACTTTCAATTTTCATAAGATAAATGTATGTGATGTGTTTTGTGACGAGATAAAATGACACATGACTTATCCCTGTGGAGAGTTTAGGTTCATGCATCAATAATGGAAATGGAATACACCCCCAAAAAGAAGTACAGAATTATGAAGAATTCCAGAAAAGTTACAGCGATAGTTCCACATTTTTTGAAATACTCTACCGAATGTAGTATAACTGTTTTCTTAAAGATTACCTGAAAATAAAGTCTTTCTCATTTTCTTTGTATATTTTATGTCCAGCATAGTTAGTAGATGCCACAAAATCCTGCATACAGGATGTAGTTAGCCTAGCTTAGCATAAAGACAAAGAAGGGGGAATAAGCTTGCCTGTGTTTGTCCAAAGTAAATGACAAGCTCCATGGCCATGATCTGAAGTCTAAGCAGAAGTACCAAAAACTGCAATTTCTTGACTGGCCACTTGAGGCTAGCTCCAGAAGTCAGTCTCCATAAATCACAGTTATGCATAATTAGCGGTTAATAGTAATCAAAGTTATGTATACATATTGTATAATTGAATATGTATATAACTGAATTTCCCCAAATGTTGCACTACTCTATCTCTCATGATGCCCCTTTTGTTCAAACAGACCTGTGGCAACAAATTCAAAGCCACAGCATGTCGACTGAACTTGAAACACAGAGCTGACACTTTGATCCAGAGCTGCCTTCACTATGAGCAGCAGGTCCTTCAACGTCCTGCTCAAAGACACTTCAACAGCAAAGTCTTTCTAACAACACACCAGTGCCCACTGGAATACAACACGACATTTTTCTTGAGGTGGAAGATCATTACCCCTAATTCTGAAAGTCCATAATTCTTTCTTTAAAGCAGCTTTCCTGCCACCATGACTGTTTGCTTTGTTGCATCACAGACTGACAGCTTTCATCGCTCGCTGTGTGAAACATGAAAGCAAAGTGAAAATGCTCTGATATCGGTCCAAGATAGAGGAGAAGAAAAGAAAAGAGAGAAATGGATAAAAGAAGAGCTGCAGAGTGGGAACCCTTAGTCATACAGAGACATGCCTTGTTCCAGACAACCTGAACTGCAGCTTTGTGGGCCATAAAACTGTCAGAATTTCATGCTGTAACTGTTGCTGTTCATATTTAAAGAAAGAAATGGCCATGTGGCTCTACTGTAAAGGGACAGTTGAACCTTTGGCAAAATTCTCGATGTTTTCAGCTTCTATCTGACTGTGTGGTCACACAGAACACAAAGTTCACCACAAGAACACACGCATACAGGCAAAGAGACACACTCTGACACAGCATGTGGCTTCCTTTCTTTCTTTTTCTTCTTTTCTGTCTTTCCGCTTGTTCTACTTACAAGTCCTATTTATATATATAT